>BSBK01001702.1:505000-540581 GCA_027943335.1 Chamaecyparis obtusa
ATTCCCACATGGCTAAGCAAGTTGATTTGAGTAATGTTGAGGAGGAAATGATGACCCTGGCACATGCTAAGACAACTTCAGAAAAACTTCCGACAAGAATAAAAAATGATGCTTTGCAGACACCCTCTCCAACCCTTAGTTGGTTAGGGACTTCTATTTCAAATAAGAAATGGAATGTTTTACCAATTATTCTTCCTATGGAAGACATGGTGAGAAAATGTGTGGGGCCTTCAGTGAAACCCAAAAGAATCAAGATGGAGTCCATGATTGAAGTAGATGAAAAGAGTGGGAGATGGACAGTGGAAAGGGATTTGCCCAAAACTGACAAGAATGTTTTAGAGGCTACAGTTGATGGCTATATCATAGAGAAAATAGATCTTGGCATTTCCAGTAGGGCTGCAGATGCTAAACACTTAGAAACTTCCACAAGAAAGATTTTGCACAGGACTTTTAAAGATGAGAAGGATAAAAAAGATTTGAAGGCAATGATACAGAGACTGTCATAATTCATTCAAGCTATTCAAGAACCTAGCCTACTTCCCCTTACTCAAGTTCCTCATACTTTTGACCCCCACTCACCTGAAGTTTGTAAAACATTGGATCAAATTCAGTGGAATAAAATGATTGCTGAAGTCTTCAACAAATGGATTGTGAGCATGATGCAGTGAGGGGGAAATTATGTCACTCAGCTAATTGAAACTCATGAGGATTTCACACAGGTTATTTTAGAACTGCTAGCCAAATTATCAGAGTGGAGGAAAGAGAGGAAGAAATGGGGTGGCATTCTGATCAACTTACAAAGATTAGCTATTATTACATGATGACATTTCTTGCAGAAAAACCGGTTCTAGGTTTAAATGAAGAGGTCCTGTACATTGCTATGAAAAGTATAGAATGGAGGAATTCAATCATCAAGGATAGCTGTGATGGAGTGACCCATCTCCTAACTGATTTAAAAGGCCTTATTGATATCATGCAAAAAGGCCTGAAATGTTTAAACATTGTATTGATTGATGAGGAAACTTAGAACGTGAAGAAGGCAGACAAAATAACTCAGGAATGGGAAGCGGGGATAGCTATGATCAGAGATAGTAAAGAACTAACAATAGAATATCTGACTTCCATGGTGAATACTGAAGCTATGCTCATCACTTGTGTGGATCACTTGGAGTCTCACAAGGCAAGCCTAGGACAAATTTGCAAAGACAGGAAGGTATTTGCGTAGCGGATCACCCTCGTCGGTTTGCCATATCATGCCATGATCATTGGTGCATCCATGTCACATGAGGAGTGGAAGCAAGCATGCACATCTAGGGCCTCACCGAATTGAATCCTGATCATCCAGCTCAGCCGAAGATAACGAATTTCCTTGGAAATCATTTTCTTAGGGTGTTAGTTTTTAGTTCCTTTCCAGTTTTCATGCAAAGTAGTTATGTTTTATCTGAAACTCTGGGAGTTTCATTGACATTCTTAATTTTTGATAAGTTGTACCAGATGGCTATATAAGGCCAGGAAAAACTTTCGAAAGGAGTTAGTTTTTTGAAGAAAGTAATAGAATAGTATAGCTTAGAGTTAAAGTTTCTTGCAAAACTTGATTTGAAAAGACTTTTCTACCAGTGAATGAAAAAACTTATTTGATATAAATCTGTTGGTTTATGTTTTTGAGTGGGCTTCTATTGGAGTATTATTCAGTGGATGAAATCTTTTCCTGGGTTAAGTTGTGTTATTTTATTTTGTTAATCAGAATTAGATTAAAGTTTAAAGCTATGGTTTTTGTTAGTTCAAACCTGTGAGCTTTATAGTGATATCTTGTTATTGATCATAAGTGATCGAATCATATTGATGAAAGATTGCTCATAGCCTTAGTAACTTTCTAGTTAAAAGTTAAATATTTGCAGTAATGCATGGTTTGGTAAAATATATTCATTGAAGATATTATTGGGAGCTATACCACAATTCAGAGAATTAAACATTTGAAGTTTAATTCATTTGTTAGTAAAGATTTGAAATTTCGTAAAGGGTGATAGAGAAAATTAAGATCAAGAATAGAAAAGACAAATTTATTTACTAACAATTTTTGGTGACTCTACTGGGGAAGGAATAGAAAGCTAGTGTCTGTGCTTGACTCGAAAGAGTGGTTATGGTTTTACCTGCTGATAGAATACATGGCAGAGTTGAACTTCCCCCAGTCTTGCAACCGGGTTTAGATTTTCATGACACTCAGGAGGACATTGTTGTAGACTTAAATAATTTGGCCTGGAAAGTAAAAACAAGTAATGAACAATATCAACAGGTTCAGTTAGTACTAGAAGAAGAGGAAGAGATTGGTGAATGGTTAAGAGGTCTCCCCGTAGCCCGAGAAGCCACAATAGTTGATAGAGCAATTCAAAGACCATAAATCGCTAAGCTGGAGTCCAGACCTTACACTAGATCACAACAAGAGGAAGGTATTTTTGATGAGGTTTTTGAAGAACTGAGAAATCTTGAGACCACAAGACTTCATCCCTCAAAGAAAAAGGCTCATAGTAGACCCCTGTCTCCTCCTAAAGAATCTTTTTGTTCATCCCCTAAGACCTGTGATTGGAAAGCTTTAAATTTATCAAGTATACAAGCCCCTCCTTTATTGACTATTTTTCCAACAGTCATTATGGCTCAACCATGGGGTAATGCAATAGGCCCACTAGCTCTGGCAGCTCATCATGCTTTGTCTAAAGGTGCTAAAGATGTTCTCCCGAGGTTTTCCGGTGATGGTAAAGTAGCTATGGAAGAACATTATAATTCCTTTAATGTAGCCATGGGTATCTTAGGTGTACAACAAGAAGACGTAGCAGTCTGACTTTTTGTTCAAACCTTAACAGATGGAGCAACAGATTGGCTTGGACACCTCCTGCAGCATCTATAACCAATTGGAATTCTATGAAAGTTGCATTTGAAGCTCATTTCAAAAGTGCAGATGATGAACATTCTCTGCTAGCTTAGCTCATGCAAATGAAAAAGGAGATCCACGAACCTATGAGAGATTATGTGGCTTGATACAATAAGGTCATTCATAAAATCCCTATAGTGAAAAGGCCAACTCTTGAAAATCAGCAGTGTTTCTTCGTAAATTCAATGCCCCCAGATATTAGTTTCCATCTAAGGAGGAATAGACTAGCGGACTTGATAGCTGCTCAACAACAAGCTACCGAGTTAGAGGATGACCTCATCATGGTAGGAAAGTGGAGAAAGGATGTCCAAGTGCCTAATAATCAAAACGTGTCTTCCTCTGATCCAATGTTGCAAAAATTGATGAACGATGTAATCACTCTCAAAAGGTAGCTTCCCAAAGGTAATGCAAACTTTCCCCCTTTGTATAGAGATATATCTAGAGGTGTAATTGAACAAGCTAGACCTAGCAATAGGACTCTAGCCTTATCTACAGCTGATAAGAATCAAATTGAAGCTCCTCCTAGGCGGGCTAATATGTGCACCTTTCACCCAACAGATGATCATGACAGGGCTTTATGTCCAGAAATGATCTGATCAATGCAGATGCATGTAAATCAAGAATTGACAAAGGAATCATTCGATGATGAGGGAAATCCTCAGTTGCCTGGCGACTCTGAAATTTTTTATGTAGAATACGAATCCAACTCTGAATGAGGAGGAAGTATTCTGGCAACATTACAAGACCCTGCATGCATTGTGATGACAAGAGGCTACCACAATTCTCAGGTAGCTGATACCCCATCCACATCGTAGCGTTGGGAAAGAGGTAAATAATTTTCACAAAAGACTCCAAATCTTAAAAATTCTTTTTCTAAGGAGGATGATTTAACAAATAAAAATAGTTCTACTCCTTTTGATATTATTGATTTTTGTGAAACCTCAAAGATTCAAGTTACCCCTACCAAATATCTAAGAATGAATCCTAGGGAATTAGATAGACTAGTTAAGCATGTTAAGTCCACTCAGCCCCCTGCTGATCATCTAGACAATGATACAACCAATGCTGCATTTGTTAAAAAAGCCTGTACAAAAAATCAATCAACCAAGAGAAAAGATTCTCAGGAAGGAAAAGATCCTGTACAAGAAAAAAATCCCAAATTAGGTGTTAAGCCTAATCCATTTTACCTATCCTTGTTTATCCACAGATTCAAGTTAAATAGTTGTGTGATAGATTCAAGAGCCTTAGACAATATCATGCCAGCCTCAGTAGCTAAAGCTTTAGATCTTCCACTCACTACAACTTTTGGTGAATGCTATGCCTTAGATGCCAAGTAGGTTCCTTTAGTTGGACAAATTAAAGATGCCCAAGTAGCCTTAGCAGCATATCCCAGTAAAAAGATCAAGTTGACTATTCTTGTGGCAGATATTCCTACGAGTTATGGCATGCTTCTCAGTAGAAATTTTTGTCAGGATCTTGGACGGGAGATAAAACTTGATTGGTCTTAGGCAATAATTCCAGTCGGAGAAAAAAGAGTGGTGTTGCGGCTAGAAGGAAAATCAAAATACATGGTTTTCCCATCTGAGGATCCCAAGGCTCAAGTGCTTTATCAAGAGTCTGAATTTGGCAATTATATGATTTCCTCAACATCTTAACAGTGAAGAAAACATTAATAATTCAAATGGTCTATGGATTTTGGAGTTTGATGGAAGTTGTGCAGTGGTGGGATCAGGGGCAGGCATTGTATTAATATCTCTAGGAGGAGAATTGTTTCCTTGAGCATTCAAGCTTGATTTTGATAACACCAACAATACCGCATAATATGAATCTCTTCTACTAGGTATTGAATAGGCAAAGAAGATGGGAATCAAAATGCTTAAAGCCAAAGGAGATGCAGAGTTGGTGGTTAGGCAAGTACGTGGTTAGGCAAGTTCATCAAAAAGGTATGGGTACTGTGATCTCATCTGTGATGTATCCTCCCATGAAGCCGTGACCTCGTCATAACAATCCCACTGGACCCTAACCTGGTCCAGCTCTCTGCCTCGTAGTGCCAGGGTCCGTCTGCCCAAAATGCAAATGGGCTCCAAAGCCATCTGTCCGTCTGACTCCACCTGCAAGGCATCCCAGTCTATAATGTGAGTCTCGTCGTAAATATATTTTCGTAGCACAGATATATGAAACACATCATGAATGCGTGACAGGCTGGGTGGCAATGCTACACGGTAGGCAACTGGTCCTATCCTCTCCAATATCTCAAACGGTCCAACAAAGCGAGGTGCTAACTTAGAGCCCTTTCCAAAGCGGATTGGACTCTTATGCGGTCGCACTCTCAAGAAGACCCTATCACCAACCATATACTCGTGGTCTACCCTCTTTGCATTAGCATACTTCTTCTGTCGATCCTGGGCCTCTCTAAGGCGCTGTCTAATCAAGACCACCTGCTGCTCCATATCCTTGACCAACTGAGGTCCAATAGATATCCTGTCCTCAATCCTATCCCAACTCAGTGGTGTCCTGCAAGGTCTACCATATAAGGCCTGATATGGCGGCATACCAATAGACGAATGATGCCCATTGTTATAGGCAAACTCTACCAGATGTAGGTATTCCTCCCACTTGACCTGATGGTCCATCACATACATACGTAACATATCCTCTAACACCTGGTTAACCCTCTCTGTCTGCCCATCTGTCTGAGGGTGATATGCCATACTAAAATTGAGCCTAGTGCCCAATGCTGCCTGTAGCTCTCTCCAAAAAGCTGATGTGAACAAGGAGTCTCTATCAGAGATGATCTTACGGGGAATGCCATGAAGTCTGACAATATCCCGTAAGAACATCTGTGCTACATCTCATGCTGTGAATGTAGTACGCACGGGTGAAAAGTGGGCAACCTTGGTCAATGTGTCGACCGTCACCAAGATGGCATCATGGCGGTGAGAAGACATAGGAAGACCAACAATGAAGTCCATGGATATAGTATCCCACTTCCACTCGGCAATCTCATGTGGCTGTAGGAGCCCACCTGGGTGACTGTGCTCAGCCTTAACTCTCTGACACTCTAGGCATCTAGCCACTATGCTGGCAATCTGCAATCTCATGCCCGGCCAATGGTACAACTGTCTCAGATCAGCATGCAGCTTCTTAACTCCTGGGTGAGCTGCATAAGGTGCTCTATGTGCCTCAAGTACAATAAACTCTCGCAAGTCTCCCGAAGAGGGTACATAGATGCGTCCTCTATGACGTAGGAGTCCATCGGACTCTAAAGAATACTCTGCAAATTTCCCCTCAAGGGACCTCTGAGCACGAACAATCTGACAAACCTCTACATAGAAGCCATCCTCTGGCAAGTGATGCAAAATGCGCTCCCTCAAATCCATACTAGAAACCATAGAGGAGAGCTCGTGTCGCCTCCTACTCAAGGCATCTACAACAACATTCTCTTTCCCCTTGATGTAATGAACATCAAAATCGTACTCACACAAAAACTCCATCCATCTCCTTTGCCTAGCATTAAGATTGGGCTGTGAAAAGATGTACTGAAGGCTCTGGTGATCTGAATGGAGCTCAAATCGGTGACCTAGAAGAAAATGTCGCCATCTCACCAAGGCATGAACTACTGCTGCAAGCTCTAGGTCATGAGTAGGATAATTGAGCTCATGGGTCTTTAGCTTCCTTGACTCGAAAGCTATAGGATGCCCATCCTGCATAAGAACCGCTCCTAAACCATCCAAAGATGCATCTGTGCACACAACAAAGTCTGCTGAAGGATCTGGCACTGCTAAAATTGGAGCACTAGTGAGAGCTCTCTTGAGCTCCTGAAAAGCCCTCTCACACTTCTCTGACCATTCATACCTTTTCCCCTTTCTCTGAAGGGAAGTAATGGGATGCGCTATCCTAGAAAACCCCGCCACAAAGCGCCTATAATAGCCTGCTAAGCCCATAAAACTCCTAACCTCGGTGACGCTGGTGGGTGCTGGCCAATCCATAATGGCTCTAATCTTCGATGGGTCTACAGAGATCCCATCACCAGATATAACATGACCAAGATAATGTACCTCAGATCTAAAGAATGCACATTTTGACAAGCTGCCATATAACTGATTCTCTCTCAAACGCTGTAAAACCTGCCTCAGATGCTCCTCGTGCTCCTCCTCATTTCGAGAATATATCAGAATATCATCAAGGAATACTACCACAAACTTATCCAAGAATGTACGAAATACTCCGTTCATGAGGCTCATGAACACGGCTGGAGCATTCGTGAGACCAAATGGCACCACTGTGAACTCATAGTGACCATACCTCGTACGAAAAGCAGTCTTGTGGATATCACTCTCCACAATCCTCAACTGATGGTACCCTGACTTCAGATCTATCTTAGAGAATACTCGGGCACCCTGCAACTGATCAAATAAATCATCGATCCTGGGGAGTGGGTATCGATTCTTAATTGTTACTTTATTCAACTGTCGATAATCAATGCACAATCTAAGTGATCCATCCTTCTTTTTCACAAAAATCACTGGTGCACCCCAAGGTGATACACTAGGTCGAATATGCCCTTTCTCCAAGAGCTCTTCTAACTGAATCTTGAGCTCATTGAGCTCATGTGTGGTCATCCTGTAAGGTGCTCTAGATACAGGCTCGGCTCCTGGTACAAGGTCTATATGAAAATCAACTGCCCTAAGTGGAGGCATGCCAGGTAGCTCGGTAGGGAATACATCTGCAAACTCTTGAAGAATAGGGTAGTCCTCAAGCGAAGGCTCCCCTTCTGAATCCTCCTCTCTATCACTAATGGTGATGGCAAAAAGCTGACACCCTTTCCTCACACACCGCCTAAGCTGCATAGCGGAAATCATGCGAAGGGATACAGGTCTCTGTACTCCAAATATCACCATAGAAGTACCATGATCATCAACGCACTCAACCCTCTTCTGTCGACAATCCATCTTGGCGCTGTGGGCATATAGCCAATCCATGCCAAGGACTACATCATAAGAACCTAGAGGGGTGATGCGGAGATCAGACATCGTGATTAAGTCTCCCATCTGAATCTGGCAACTGCGAACTAAGGAACTAACAGACACCCTAGCTCCTGAGGCTAACTCGACCTCCCAACTGACATCCTGTCTAACTGCCACCAGCCTGCAACGCTCCACTACATATGGGGAAATAAAGGAGTCTGTGGCTCCTGAATCAAATAAGATAGATACACTGATACCCTCAATCATACCTGTAGCCTCTATGACTGTGGCCTGGTGCTCGGCCTGGCGGTTATCAACCGCTGCAAACACTCTATGGGATCTACCCATATCACCGACTGTAGGCTCTGAGGTAGCTCCTCTCTGACCACTGGCTAACTGTCCCTGTGGGCACTCTCTCGCAATATGACCCATACCACCACAAGTGAAACATGGTCCTCGGGTCTGCATCTGTACTCCCTGTGTCCTAGGCTGCTGTGATCCTCCAGTCCTACTGGAACCACTGTATCCACCCCTAGAGGACTGCTGAGTCCTAGCTGGCTGTGCCTGAGGGGTCTGTGTCCTCTGATCCTGTCTAGGGCCCTGAGATTGCCCCTGTTTGGGCTTAGAGCCCTGATAACCCTGTGAATGTCTCTGTCTAGAACCCTGCTGAGATCCTTGCTGCTGAGACTGTTGACCCTTAAAGGATCCTGCTGAATGGTCCTGTCTCCCCTTCCAAGTGTATTTCTGCTGTCCTGACTGCTGGGATGAAGGGTTTCGGTGCTGAGACCGATCTCGAGACTCCCGTCTAGTGCGAAAATCCTCGGCTACAAGTGCCGTCTCAACTGCATCTCTGAATGTGGGAGGAAAAGCTAGACGTACTGTCTCCTAGAGAGACATATTAAGTCCCTTAATGAAACGATGGATACGCAATTTCTCGTCCTTCATATAATCTACATATGGAAGGAGCTCGAGAAACCGACTCTCATACTGGGCCACTGTGAGGCCTCTCTGCTGGAGATCATGGAACTCCTCTATCTGTCTCTGTCTGAAATGCTCGGAGAGATACCTCTCTCGAAATCGGGCTACAAAAGACTCCCAAGTGAGTGTGTCAATAGCCACCCCTCCAATGGACTCCTCCTGCTGCCACCAAATGGAGGCCTTATCCCGTAGGAGATGAACTGCAACTCGTGCCTTTAGATTACTCCCGTAAGGGCGCAATCCAAAGCATCGCTGTAAACTCTGTAACCAGGCCTCTGCTACTGGCCCATCAGTGGATCCCAAAAATAAGGGTGGCTGGAGTCGTATTATCTCCCGAATCTCATCCCCAACATCTCTAGGGGGTCTACCTCTGTCTCGTATCCCATGATGAACTGACTCATCCTCGTGATCACCATGGCCCATGGCACCCCTGGGTGGAGGACTCCTACTCCTCTCTCTGCTAGCTGCTCCACCTCCCCCTGGAACCTCTGCTCCTCCCTCAGAAGCCTGTTGCTCCTGCTGATGATCTACAAGTGGTAATCTCTGTTGAACTACCCCAATCAAATTCTGAAGGGCGTTCATGATAGCCTGATTAGGGTCTGGTGGTGGAGGTGGTGGTGGTGGAGGTGGCGGTGGTGGTCCACCTCCCTGCTCTGCACCGACTCGTGCAGCTCTACGACCTCGGCCTCGTCGGCCAGCTCGTGTGACAACAGGCATCCTACACAATAGGTTAAGTTAGATGAGTTGAAACGTAATGGGTCTAAAGGTTCCAATGTTGAAAACTTAGCTCTGATACCAAATGTCATGCCCAAAAAAATAAACAACCAAAAACGTAACAAATTTTTTTTTAAGGGTGAAATGTAATAACATATGTCATCGTCATGTACTTCGATCTACTTAGCCAAAGATCAACACAGATACGCCTATGCTGGAAATGGTTAGGGATATGCTTGTAATGACAATAACAAGAAGTGGATCTATCAAGGGAAATCTATCTCAACTAAGCCCTCATCAAGAAAACGTTGCAGGTCCTGCTATCAGGATGAACTTTAATTGAATTGACTATTATCTTGTTAAGAGGTTCCACTGCTAGATGTGTATGAATATAAACCCGACAAAAAAATACTAGATTAATCATTTAAATCATTCTTAGTTAGGTTGGAACATAATACTGCTACTAAAAATCTAATTCATTAATTACCAAAATTAGAATTTAATGGCTAAAGGATTATAATTGGCACCTAAAAACTAATGTCCTGCTCCAAAAACTCTCACCTAAAGACTCACCATACCTATCACTTTCTAATACTATGTTCTCTCCTCTAAAAGAATTCTAACATAACAACAGGTAATTATTTCCTAAACATCTTGTACTCATCCCTTAATTAACTAATTGATTCACTTATTGAACCCATGACCTACTAAAACATTACTTAATATTTTAACACATTAAAAGTTAAATAAGGATATCATCTACTAACCATAGCCTAACATTATAAACTATCCCTAGAATAATTTATCCTTAATAAGGAAAAGTTTGTGCATAATTCACTCTATACACAACTCATCAAACCTATAACTTAATTACCCCATTTACTAATAATTACAAGGAAAAGAATAACAAATAATTAAAATTAGCAAGGAAAGAAAATTCAAATTCTAAAAAGGCTAGTCTACCCCCTATGCTAACCTACATCACCCACTAGCCAATCATAAAGCCAAGGGGAGCGCACTTTTAAGAGGACAAAAGGAAAGACAAGCTTTGAGGGCCCCACCAATCTCATGGATGGGATTTTCGCACAACCCAAGGCTAGAGAAAATTAAGAAGATGTTTAAAGTCAATGCAACAAACAAGACAAGTGTGCTGCATTCCCCAAGAAGATGACCAAGTGGATGGTGCGCCTAGCAAGGAGGAAGGACTGTTTTAATGACAAAGAGAAGGTGTCAGATCTTTAAGAACATAATAAGGTACGCATGTAAGAGGTAGTTGAAAGGTGGATAGTCCATTATACCATGTCAGCCATGTCTACATGGAGATAAAGTAAAAAGCAAGGCAAATGAAATCCTTGGTAAGTGTCACTTCCTAAAAGTCCTTCTACCCACGTAGGGAAAAGAATGATGATAAAAAAATTTAATGTTATCTCTGCCATGCCTCTCTCCTGCGCCTAGGAAGAGGACTTTGTGGGGGCCACTAACAAGTGGGGAAGGCCTAAAAGTGATATTTTATTTGTGAACTTTATTAAGACCCCATAAAACATGATTTGGTGAGTAAATGACATGGTAATAGGTAGATTAGAGTATGTTTTAGTTTAGGTAGTTTTGTTTAGTGTATAAACAAAAATAAGGAATATTCTCTGTGTAGTATGGGGATAATTTTTATCCCCATACATTTTCCAGAGAGCAAAATTGCTCTTATAAATTCTGGAAGTGTCTTTTTTTTTCAATATGACAAATACTACAACAACTTGATTTCTTTATTTTATTTACTAGTCATAGGTGAGGTGTTTAGAATACACTTAGTGGTTCAAATTAAGAGTTGCTCAAGAAGGTAATGAGTAATTCTAGAATGTATATATGTCTCTTATTGACATCTCATCTTATCAGTTATTCCATGGATAATTCTTTTGAAAGAGAATAAGGAATGATCAAGTTTCTTCATCCAAGTATAGTCTTCTTAAGTATGAGTTTGATCTAAAATTAGATAGATTGCAGTGAGCTTACAACTATGAATCCAAATATTAAGAGTCTCATGGCTATCCATATTAATGAAATTTTACATACTATTGAATGATTTTCATAACCTTTCTTGCCAACCTTGAATAACTTTTTTTTAAAAAGAAAATAACTCCACTATCTTAAGAAGCAAAAATCAATTAGACAAGATAGAAATACATTGCATTTTCATTATAGACATCCTATCAATTTCATTACATAATCTCTATGGTGAAGAAGCATTTACATTACAATTATATATTACACTTTGATGGAATACTCAATGAGAGATCAACATAAAAGAGCTACTTCACTTCATCATATTACATACACCTTTTCATATACATCTACTATTTTACAATGAACTCAATAATGGAAATTCTTTACAATATACAAGAGAGAAAGATCTCCTTCAAGGTCAATATTACAACAACCTAGGAGAGTTGATACAAGCTCAACAAGAGAAACTTCTTCAAGCTTTTCCACTTGGGTGTTGACCTCAAAACCTGCAACAAAGGGGAGAACCATGGGTGCTCACCACCCAACCAAGGTCTCTTATGAGACCACCCCCAAGCTTGGAGAACCAAGGCTAAACGGGTATGCAACAAGATCAACAAGATGCTCACAAACAATTTACACAATGCACATACAACAAATTACTCCCTTCCAAGGTTACACAAATGAGTCTTACAAGCTCATTGAGAGGGTGGAGGTGGGCTTTTCCAAGGGGAGAATGCCATTACATACAAATTTTCTCACCATGAGTATTCAAATGCCTCTTCAAGGCTACATATCCAAATGCCTCTTCAAGGCTACATATCCAAATGCCTCTTCAAGGCTACATATCCATGCATATCCAAATGCCTCTTCATACACATACTTTGCTTAACATCCTCTTCAAAATATAAGAATGCAATGGCTTCCATGGTGCCCATACACCATGGACTTATCCCTCTTCTCCAAGAGAAGAGACTCTCACCTCATGGAGAGCCCAACTAACCCCTCCACCCATAGGCCACTTCTTCCCTTCCCAAAGGGTGAGTAATGCCTCACACCCATAAACAAGAACTCCCTCAATCAAGCAAAAGAACAAGATCAAACCATGAAATCAAACCCAAAATCCCTCCCTTACAACACATTGCCACAACAAGAATCAAGATTCATATACATGAGAGGGAAAGATACAAGCTAATCTAATGCACAAGTAGAAAGACTCCATGAGAAGAGTAACCAACCTCCACAAGTGTGATGGAAATGGAAATTTGAGAAGAGCTTATCCACTTTTTCTTCCTCCTCCAAAACCCTAAAGTCTCTAAAATTAGAGAGTGGGTGAACACCCTCTAATTCTATCCAAGGCCTCTAAAAAGGGCTCCAAATTCTACCCACCCACCAATCATAATTGCAGATTTGACTCTAAGGTCTCCTTGATTTCCCTTGTCCCCCCATGATTAATGCTTGATTGGAAGGAAAGGTGAAGTTGGGTAAGAATCAAGATCCATCCAATCTCGTAGGTAAGGGTAAATGGGTCAAAAAAAGGGTTGCCAAAGTCTCTAGGGGGTTTAGGGTATGCTCAAAACCTTCCTAACCCATACCCCTAACATTAAGATACATAAATTATGCCAAAAAATGACCCCTAGAACTCCTTATTGGCCTCTAGAAGTGGCTGGAATAAAATAAATTTAAATGAGTATATTATAAGTGTCAAGTGACACTAACAATTGCACATTACATACAAATGCCAAGAAAGACAACACGAAGCTAACTACTAATGCACAATAAAATTCACTTTTACGACAAGTTCACATTACAACGAGGCTTTGTAATCCCACATGGGACTAAGCCTTGGTTTACTCAGTACACATGTGTTTAACCTTGGTTCTCCAATAATTCCCATGGTTCTCGTACCTGCACACTTCACTTCGAGCATCAGTAGTTCAAGATGATAACATTACATGAAATATACATATTCAATTTCCTATTTAGTATCATAACTCAATATGTATAGCTCAATTCAAATCACAATTTTTCATTCAATAATATTCGAACATCATAAGTACATAATCATCATGTGCAGTAATCAAATCTAATCATGAATAATTCACTTAATCAACGATGCATAATAAAAATCATGATGTACTCTAGATTCACATCCACACCTACATAATATAATAATCACCATCAAAATATCATATCTCGAGTCTCAATCCAAAATAGATCAACAAATGTATCACTGTATCAAAATGTAGAAAAAGAAAGATGCTATGACGGGTCAGGGTGAGGCCTCACATCCTCCCCCCCTAGGCATGAACTTCCTCCTGGAGTTCATCAAAAAGGTATGGGTACTGTGATCTCATCTGTGATGTATCCTCCCATGAAGCTGTGACCTCGTCATAACAATCCCACTGGACCCTAACCTGGTCCAGCTCTCTGCCTCGTAGTGCCAGGGTCCGTCTGCCCAAAATGCGAATGGGCTCCAAAGCCATCTGTCCGTCTGACTCCACCTGCAAGGCATCCCAGTCTATAATGTGAGTCTCGTCGTAAATATATTTTCGTAGCACAGATATATGAAACACATCATGAATGCGTGACAGGCTGGGTGGCAATGCTACACGGTAGGCAACTGGTCCTATCCTCTCCAATATCTCAAACGGTCCAACAAAGCGAGGTGCTAACTTAGAGCCCTTTCCAAAGCGGATTGGACTCTTATGTGGTCGCACTCTCAAGAAGACCCTATCACCAACCATATACTCACGGTCTACCCTCTTTGCATTAGCATACTTCTTCTGTCGATCCTGGGCCTCTCTAAGGCGCTGTCTAATCAAGACCACCTGCTGCTCCATATCCTTGACCAACTGAGGTCCAATAGATATCCTGTCCTCAATCCTATCCCAACTCAGTGGTGTCCTGCAAGGTCTACCATATAAGGCCTGATATGGCGGCATACCAATAGACGAATGATGCCCATTGTTATAGGCAAACTCTACCAGATGTAGGTATTCCTCCCACTTGACCTGATGGTCCATCACATACATACGTAACATATCCTCTAACACCTGGTTAACCCTCTCTGTCTGCCCATCTGTCTGAGGGTGATATGCCATACTAAAATTGAGCCTAGTGCCCAATGCTGCCTGTAGCTCTCTCCAAAAAGCTGATGTGAACAAGGAGTCTCTATCAGAGATGATCTTACGGGGAATGCCATGAAGTCTGACAATATCCCGCAAGAACATCTGTGCTACATCTCGTGCTGTGAATGTAGTACGCACGGGTGAAAAGTGGGAAACCTTGGTCAATGTGTCGACCGTCACCAAGATGGCATCATGGCGGTGAGAAGACATAGGAAGACCGACAATGAAGTCCATGGATATAGTATCCCACTTCCACTCGGCAATCTCATGTGGCTGTAGGAGCCCACCTGGGTGACTGTGCTCAGCCTTAACTCTCTGACACTCTAGGCATCTAGCCACTATGCTGGCAATCTGCAATCTCATGCCTGGCCAATGGTACAACTGTCTCAGATCAGCATGCAGCTTCTTAACTCCTGGGTGAGCTGCATAAGGTGCTCTATGTGCCTCAAGTACAATAAACTCTCGCAAGTCTCCCGAAGAGGGTACATAGATGCGTCCTCTATGACGTAGGAGTCCATCGGACTCTAAAGAATACTCTGCAAATTTCCCCTCAAGGGACCTCTGAGCACGAACAATTTGACAAACCTCTACATAGAAGCCATCCTCTGGCAAGTGATGCAAAATGCGCTCCCTCAAATCCGTACTAGAAACCATAGAGGAGAGCTCGTGTCGCCTCCTACTCAAGGCATCTGCAACAACATTCTCTTTCCCCTTGATGTAATGAACATCAAAATCGTACTCACACAAAAACTCCATCCATCTCCTTTGCCTAGCATTAAGATTGGGCTGTGAAAAGATGTACTGAAGGCTCTGGTGATCTGAATGGAGCTCAAATCGGTGACCTAGAAGAAAATGTCGCCATCTCACCAAGGCATGAACTACTGCTGCAAGCTCTAGGTCATGAGTAGGATAATTGAGCTCATGGGTCTTTAGCTTCCTTGACTCGAAAGCTATAGGATGCCCATCCTGCATAAGAACCGCTCCTAAACCATCCAAAGATGCATCTGTGCACACAACAAAGTCTGCTGAAGGATCTGGCACTGCTAAAATCGGAGCACTAGTGAGAGCTCTCTTGAGCTCCTGAAAAGCCCTCTCACACTTCTCTGACCATTCATACCTTTTCCCCTTTCTCTGAAGGGAAGTAATGGGATGCGCTATCCTAGAAAACCCCGCCACAAAGCGCCTATAATAGCCTGCTAAGCCCATAAAACTCCTAACCTCGGTGACGCTGGTGGGTGCTGGCCAATCCATAATGGCTCTAATCTTCGATGGGTCTACAGAGATCCCATCACCGGATATAACATGACCAAGATAATGTACCTCAGATCTAAAGAATGCACATTTTGACAAGCTGCCATATAACTGATTCTCTCTCAAATGCTGTAAAACCTGCCTCAGATGCTCCTCGTGCTCCTCCTCATTTCGAGAATATATCAGAATATCATCAAGGAATACTACCACAAACTTATCCAAGAATGTACGAAATACTCCGTTCATGAGGCTCATGAACACGGCTGGAGCATTCGTGAGACCAAATGGCACCACTGTGAACTCATAGTGACCATACCTCGTACGAAAAGCAGTCTTGTGGATATCACTCTCCACAATCCTCAACTGATGGTACCCTGACTTCAGATCTATCTTAGAGAATACTCGGGCACCCTGCAACTGATCAAATAAATCATCGATCCTGGGGAGTGGGTATCGATTCTTAATTGTTACTTTATTCAACTGTCGATAATCAATGCACAATCTAAGTGATCCATCCTTCTTCTTCACAAAAATCACTGGTGCACCCCAAGGTGATACACTAGGTCGAATATGCCCTTTCTCCAAGAGCTCTTCTAACTGAATCTTGAGCTCATTGAGCTCATGTGTGGTCATCCTGTAAGGTGCTCTAGATACAGGCTCGGCTCCTGGTACAAGGTCTATATGAAAATCAACTGCCCTAAGTGGAGGCATGCCAGGTAGCTCGGTAGGGAATACATCTGCAAACTCTTGAAGAATAGGGTAGTCCTCAAGCGAAGGCTCCCCTTCTGAATCCTCCTCTCTATCACTAATGGTGATGGCAAAAAGCTGACACCCTTTCCTCACACACCGCCTAAGCTGCATAGCGGAAATCATGCGAAGGGATACAGGTCTCTGTACTCCAAATATCACCATAGAAGTACCATGATCATCAACGCACTCAACCCTCTTCTGTCGACAATCCATCTTGGCGCTGTGGGCATATAGCCAATCCATGCCAAGGACTACATCATAAGAACCTAGAGGGGTGATGCGGAGATCAGACATCGTGATTAAGTCTCCCATCTGAATCTGGCAACTGCGAACTAAGGAACTAACAGACACCCTAGCTCCTGAGGCTAACTCGACCTCCCAACTGACATCCTGTCTAACTGCCACCAGCCTGCAACGCTCCACTACATATGGGGAAATAAAGGAGTCTGTGGCTCCTGAATCAAATAAGATAGATACACTGATACCCTCAATCATACCTGTAGCCTCTATGACTGTGGCCTGGTGCTCGGCCTGGCGGTTATCAACCGCTGCAAACACTCTATGGGATCTACCCATATCACCGACTGTAGGCTTTGAGGTAGCTCCTCTCTGACCACTGGCTAACTGTCCCTGTGGGCACTCTCTCGCAATATGACCCATACCACCACAAGTGAAACATGGTCCTCAGGTCTGCATCTGTACTCCCTGTGTCCTAGGCTGCTGTGATCCTCCAGTCCTACTGGAACCACTGTATCCACCCCTAGAGGACTGCTGAGTCCTAGCTGGCTGTGCCTGAGGGGTCTGTGTCCTCTGATCCTGTCTAGGGCCCTGAGATTGCCCCTGTTTGGGCTTAGAGCCCTGATAACCCTGTGAATGTCTCTGTCTAGAACCCTGCTGAGATCCCTGCTGCTGAGACTGTTGACCCTTAAAGGATCCTGCTGAATGGTCCTGTCTCCCCTTCCAAGTGTATTTCTGCTGTCCTGACTGCTGGGATGAAGGGTTTCGGTGCTGAGACCGATCTCGAGACTCCCGTCTAGTGCGAAAATCCTCGGCTACAAGTGCCATCTCAACTGCATCTGTGAATGTGGGAGGAAAAGCTAGACGTACTGTCTCCTGGAGAGACATATTAAGTCCCTTAATGAAACGATGGATACGCAATTTCTCGTCCTTCATATAATCTACATATGGAAGGAGCTCGAGAAACCGACTCTCATACTGGGCCACTGTGAGGCCTCTCTGCTGGAGATCATGGAACTCCTCTATCTGTCTCTGTCTGAAATGCTCGGAGAGATACCTCTCTCGAAATCGGGCTACAAAAGACTCCCAAGTGAGTGTGTCAATAGCCACCCCTCCAATGGACTCCTCCTGCTGCCACCAAATGGAGGCCTTATCCCGTAGGAGATGAACTGCAACTCGTGCCTTTAGATTACTCCCGTAAGGGCGCAATCCAAAGCATCGCTGTAAACTCTGTAACCAGGCCTCTGCTACTGGCCCATTAGTGGATCCCAAAAATAAGGGTGGTTGGAGTCGTATTATCTCCCGAATCTCATCCCCAACATCTCTAGGGGGTCTACCTCTGTCTCGTATCCCATGATGAACTGACTCATCCTCGTGATCACCATGGCCCACGGCACCCCTGGGTGGAGGACTCCTACTCCTCTCTCTGCTAGCTGCTCCACCTCCCCCTGGAACCTCTGCTCCTCCCTCAGAAGCCTGTTGCTCCTGCTGATGATCTACAAGTGGTAATCTCTGTTGAACTACCCCAATCAAATTCTGAAGGGCGTTCATGATAGCCTGATTAGGGTCTGGTGGTGGAGGTGGTGGTGGTGGAGGTGGCGGTGGTGGTCCACCTCCCTGCTCTGCACCGACTCGTGCAGCTCTACGACCTCGGCCTCGTCGGCCAGCTCGTGTGACAACAGGCATCCTACACAATAGGTTAAGTTAGATGAGTTGAAACGTAATGGGTCTAAAGGTTCCAATGTTGAAAACTTAGCTCTGATACCAAATGTCATGCCCAAAAAAATAAACAACCAAAAACGTAACAAATTTTTTTTTAAGGGTGAAATGTAATAACATATGTCATCGTCACGTACTTCGATCTACTTAGCCAAAGATCAACACAGATACGCCTATGCTGGAAATGGTTAGGGATATGCTTGTAATGACAATAACAAGAAGTGGATCTATCAAGGGAAATCTATCTCAACTAAGCCCTCATCAAGAAAACGTTGCAGGTCCTGCTATCAGGATGAACTTTAATTGAATTGACTATTATCTTGTTAAGAGGTTCCACTGCTAGATGTGTATGAATATAAACCCGACAAAAAAATACTAGATTAATCATTTAAATCATTCTTAGTTAGGTTGGAACATAATACTGCTACTAAAAATCTAATTCATTAATTACCAAAATTAGAATTTAATGGCTAAAGGATTATAATTGGCACCTAAAAACTAATGTCCTGCTCCAAAAACTCTCACCTAAAGATTCACCATACCTATCACTTTCTAATACTATGTTCTCTCCTCTAAAAGAATTCTAACATAACAACAGGTAATTATTTCCTAAACATCTTGTACTCATCCCTTAATTAACTAATTGATTCACTTATTGAACCCATGACCTACTAAAACATTACTTAATATTTTAACACATTAAAAGTTAAATAAGGATATCATCTACTAACCATAGCCTAACATTATAAACTATCCCTAGAATAATTTATCCTTAATAAGGAAAAGTTTGTGCATAATTCACTCTATACACAACTCATCAAACCTATAACTTAATTACCCCATTTACTAATAATTACAAGGAAAAGAATAACAAATAATTAAAATTAGCAAGGAAAGAAAATTCAAATTCTAAAAAGGCTAGTCTACCCCCTATGCTAACCTACATCACCCACTAGCCAATCATAAAGCCAAGGGGAGCGCACTTTTAAGAGGACAAAAGGAAAGACAAGCTTTGAGGGCCCCACCAATCTCATGGATGGGATTTTCGCACAACCCAAGGCTAGAGAAAATTAAGAAGATGTTTAAAGTCAATGCAACAAACAAGACAAGTGTGCTGCATTCCCCAAGAAGATGACCAAGTGGATGGTGCGCCTAGCAAGGAGGAAGGACTGTTTTAATGACAAAGAGAAGGTGTCAGATCTTTAAGAACATAATAAGGTACGCATGTAAGAGGTAGTTGAAAGGTGGATAGTCCATTATACCATGTCAGCCATGTCTACATGGAGATAAAGTAAAAAGCAAGGCAAATGAAATCCTTGGTAAGTGTCACTTCCTAAAAGTCCTTCTACCCACGTAGGGAAAAGAATGATGATAAAAAAATTTAATGTTATCTCTGCCATGCCTCTCTCCTGCGCCTAGGAAGAGGACTTTGTGGGGGCCACTAACAAGTGGGGAAGGCCTAAAAGTGATATTTTATTTGTGAACTTTATTAAGACCCCATAAAACATGATTTGGTGAGTAAATGACATGGTAATAGGTAGATTAGAGTATGTTTTAGTTTAGGTAGTTTTGTTTAGTGTATAAACAAAAATAAGGAATATTCTCTGTGTAGTATGGGGATAATTTTTATCCCCATACATTTTCCAGAGAGCAAAATTGCTCTTATAAATTCTGGAAGTGTCTTTTTTTTTCAATATGACAAATACTACAACAACTTGATTTCTTTATTTTATTTACTAGTCATAGGTGAGGTGTTTAGAATACACTTAGTGGTTCAAATTAAGAGTTGCTCAAGAAGGTAATGAGTAATTCTAGAATGTATATATGTCTCTTATTGACATCTCATCTTATCAGTTATTCCATGGATAATTCTTTTGAAAGAGAATAAGGAATGATCAAGTTTCTTCATCCAAGTATAGTCTTCTTAAGTATGAGTTTGATCTAAAATTAGATAGATTGCAGTGAGCTTACAACTATGAATCCAAATATTAAGAGTCTCATGGCTATCCATATTAATGAAATTTTACATACTATTGAATGATTTTCATAACCTTTCTTGCCAACCTTGAATAACTTTTTTTTAAAAAGAAAATAACTCCACTATCTTAAGAAGCAAAAATCAATTAGACAAGATAGAAATACATTGCATTTTCATTATAGACATCCTATCAATTTCATTACATAATCTCTATGGTGAAGAAGCATTTACATTACAATTATATATTACACTTTGATGGAATACTCAATGAGAGATCAACATAAAAGAGCTACTTCACTTCATCATATTACATACACCTTTTCATATACATCTACTATTTTACAATGAACTCAATAATGGAAATTCTTTACAATATACAAGAGAGAAAGATCTCCTTCAAGGTCAATATTACAACAACCTAGGAGAGTTGATACAAGCTCAACAAGAGAAACTTCTTCAAGCTTTTCCACTTGGGTGTTGACCTCAAAACCTGCAACAAAGGGGAGAACCATGGGTGCTCACCACCCAACCAAGGTCTCTTATGAGACCACCCCCAAGCTTGGAGAACCAAGGCTAAACGGGTATGCAACAAGATCAACAAGATGCTCACAAACAATTTACACAATGCACATACAACAAATTACTCCCTTCCAAGGTTACAAAAATGAGTCTTACAAGCTCATTGAGAGGGTGGAGGTGGGCTTTTCCAAGGGGAGAATGCCATTACATACAAATTTTCTCACCATGAGTATTCAAATGCCTCTTCAAGGCTACATATCCAAATGCCTCTTCAAGGCTACATATCCAAATGCCTCTTCAAGGCTACATATCCATGCATATCCAAATGCCTCTTCATACACATACTTTGCTTAACATCCTCTTCAAAATACAAGAATGCAATGGCTTCCATGGTGCCCATACACCATGGACTTATCCCTCTTCTCCAAGAGAAGAGACTCTCACCTCATGGAGAGCCCAACTAACCCCTCCACCCATAGGCCACTTCTTCCCTTCCCAAAGGGTGAGTAATGCCTCACACCCATAAACAAGAACTCCCTCAATCAAGCAAAAGAACAAGATCAAACCATGAAATCAAACCCAAAATCCCTCCCTTACAACACATTGCCACAACAAGAATCAAGATTCATATACATGAGAGGGAAAGATACAAGCTAATCTAATGCACAAGTAGAAAGACTCCATGAGAAGAGTAACCAACCTCCACAAGTGTGATGGAAATGGAAATTTGAGAAGAGCTTATCCACTTTTTCTTCCTCCTCCAAAACCCTAAAGTCTCTAAAATTAGAGAGTGGGTGAACACCCTCTAATTCTATCCAAGGCCTCTAAAAAGGGCTCCAAATTCTACCCACCCACCAATCATAATTGCAGATTTGACTCTAAGGTCTCCTTGATTTCCCTTGTCCCCCCATGATTAATGCTTGATTGGAAGGAAAGGTGAAGTTGGGTAAGAATCAAGATCCATCCAATCTCGTAGGTAAGGGTAAATGGGTCAAAAAAAGGGTTGCCAAAGTCTCTAGGGGGTTTAGGGTATGCTCAAAACCTTCCTAACCCATACCCCTAACATTAAGATACATAAATTATGCCAAAAAATGACCCCTAGAACTCCTTATTGGCCTCTAGAAGTGGCTGGAATAAAATAAATTTAAATGAGTATATTACAAGTGTCAAGTGACACTAACAATTGCACATTACATACAAATGCCAAGAAAGACAACACGAAGCTAACTACTAATGCACAATAAAATTCACTTTTACGACAAGTTCACATTACAACGAGGCTTTGTAATCCCACATGGGACTAAGCCTTGGTTTACTCAGTACACATGTGTTTAACCTTGGTTCTCCGATAATTCCCATGGTTCTCGTACCTGCACACTTCACTTCGAGCATCAGTAGTTCAAGATGATAACATTACATGAAATATACATATTCAATTTCCTATTTAGTATCATAACTCAATATGTATAGCTCAATTCAAATCACAATTTTTCATTCAATAATATTCGAACATCATAAGTACATAATCATCATGTGCAGTAATCAAATCTAATCATGAATAATTCACTTAATCAACGATGCATAATAAAAATCATGATGTACTCTAGATTCACATCCACACCTACATAATATAATAATCACCATCAAAATATCATATCTCGAGTCTCAATCCAAAATAGATCAACAAATGTATCACTGTATCAAAATGCAGAAAAAGAAAGATGCTATGACGGGTCAGGGTGAGGCCTCACATCCTCCCCCCCTAGGCATGAACTTCCTCCTGGAGTTCATCAAAAAGGTATGGGTACTGTGATCTCATCTGTGATGTATCCTCCCATGAAGCTGTGACCTCGTCATAACAATCCCACTGGACCCTAACCTGGTCCAGCTCTCTGCCTCGTAGTGCCAGGGTCCGTCTGCCCAAAATGCGAATGGGCTCCAAAGCCATCTGTCCGTCTGACTCCACCTGCAAGGAATCCTAGTCTATAATGTGAGTCTCGTCGTAAATATATTTTCGTAGCACAGATATATGAAACACATCATGAATGCGTGACAGGCTGGGTGGCAATGCTACACGGTAGGCAACTGGTCCTATCCTCTCCAATATCTCAAACGGTCCAACAAAGCGAGGTGCTAACTTAGAGCCCTTTCCAAAGCGGATTGGACTCTTATGTGGTCGCACTCTCAAGAAGACCCTATCACCAACCATATACTCACGGTCTACCCTCTTTGCATTAGCATACTTCTTCTGTCGATCCTGGGCCTCTCTAAGGCGCTGTCTAATCAAGACCACCTGCTGCTCCATATCCTTGACCAACTGAGGTCCAATAGATATCCTGTCCTCAATCCTATCCCAACTCAGTGGTGTCCTGCAAGGTCTACCATATAAGGCCTGATATGGCGGCATACCAATAGACGAATGATGCCCATTGTTATAGGCAAACTCTACCAGATGTAGGTATTCCTCCCACTTGACCTGATGGTCCATCACATACATACGTAACATATCCTCTAACACCTGGTTAACCCTCTCTGTCTGCCCATCTGTCTGAGGGTGATATGCCATACTAAAATTGAGCCTAGTGCCCAATGCTGCCTGTAGCTCTCTCCAAAAAGCTGATGTGAACAAGGAGTCTCTATCAGAGATGATCTTACGGGGAATGCCATGAAGTCTGACAATATCCCGCAAGAACATCTGTGCTACATCTCGTGCTGTGAATGTAGTACGCACGGGTGAAAAGTGGGAAACCTTGGTCAATGTGTCGACCGTCACCAAGATGGCATCATGGCGGTGAGAAGACATAGGAAGACCGACAATGAAGTCCATGGATATAGTATCCCACTTCCACTCGGCAATCTCATGTGGCTGTAGGAGCCCACCTGGGTGACTGTGCTCAGCCTTAACTCTCTGACACTCTAGGCATCTAGCCACTATGCTGGCAATCTGCAATCTCATGCCCGGCCAATGGTACAACTGTCTCAGATCAGCATGCAGCTTCTTAACTCCTGGGTGAGCTGCATAAGGTGCTCTATGTGCCTCAAGTACAATAAACTCTTGCAAGTCTCCCGAAGAGGGTACATAGATGCGTCCTCTATGACGTAGGAGTCCATCGGACTCTAAAGAATACTCTGCAAATTTCCCCTCAAGGGACCTCTGAGCACGAACAATTTGACAAACCTCTACATAGAAGCCATCCTCTGGCAAGTGATGCAAAATGCGCTCCCTCAAATCCGTACTAGAAACCATAGAGGAGAGCTCGTGTCGCCTCCTACTCAAGGCATCTGCAACAACATTCTCTTTCCCCTTGATGTAATGAACATCAAAATCGTACTCACACAAAAACTCCATCCATCTCCTTTGCCTAGCATTAAGATTGGGCTGTGAAAAGATGTACTGAAGGCTCTGGTGATCTGAATGGAGCTCAAATCGGTGACCTAGAAGAAAATGTCGCCATCTCACCAAGGCATGAACTACTGCTGCAAGCTCTAGGTCATGAGTAGGATAATTGAGCTCATGGGTCTTTAGCTTCCTTGACTCGAAAGCTATAGGATGCCCATCCTGCATAAGAACCGCTCCTAAACCATCCAAAGATGCATCTGTGCACACAACAAAGTCTGCTGAAGGATCTGGCACTGCTAAAATCGGAGCACTAGTGAGAGCTCTCTTGAGCTCCTGAAAAGCCCTCTCACACTTCTCTGACCATTCATACCTTTTCCCCTTTCTCTGAAGGGAAGTAATGGGATGCGCTATCCTAGAAAACCCCGCCACAAAGCGCCTATAATAGCCTGCTAAGCCCATAAAACTCCTAACCTCGGTGACGCTGGTGGGTGCTGGCCAATCCATAATGGCTCTAATCTTCGATGGGTCTACAGAGATCCCATCACCGGATATAACATGACCAAGATAATGTACCTCAGATCTAAAGAATGCACATTTTGACAAGCTGCCATATAACTGATTCTCTCTCAAATGCTGTAAAACCTGCCTCAGATGCTCCTCGTGCTCCTCCTCATTTCGAGAATATATCAGAATATCATCAAGGAATACTACCACAAACTTATCCAAGAATGTACGAAATACTCCGTTCATGAGGCTCATGAACACGGCTGGAGCATTCGTGAGACCAAATGGCACCACTGTGAACTCATAGTGACCATACCTCGTACGAAAAGCAGTCTTGTGGATATCACTCTCCACAATCCTCAACTGATGGTACCCTGACTTCAGATCTATCTTAGAGAATACTCGGGCACCCTGCAACTGATCAAATAAATCATCGATCCTGGGGAGTGGGTATCGATTCTTAATTGTTACTTTATTCAACTGTCGATAATCAATGCACAATCTAAGTGATCCATCCTTCTTCTTCACAAAAATCACTGGTGCACCCCAAGGTGATACACTAGGTCGAATATGCCCTTTCTCCAAGAGCTCTTCTAACTGAATCTTGAGCTCATTGAGCTCATGTGTGGTCATCCTGTAAGGTGCTCTAGATACAGGCTCGGCTCCTGGTACAAGGTCTATATGAAAATCAACTGCCCTAAGTGGAGGCATGCCAGGTAGCTCGGTAGGGAATACATCTGCAAACTCTTGAAGAATAGGGTAGTCCTCAAGCGAAGGCTCCCCTTCTGAATCCTCCTCTCTATCACTAATGGTGATGGCAAAAAGCTGACACCCTTTCCTCACACACCGCCTAAGCTGCATAGCGGAAATCATGCGAAGGGATACAGGTCTCTGTACTCCAAATATCACCATAGAAGTACCATGATCATCAACGCACTCAACCCTCTTCTGTCGACAATCCATCTTGGCGCTGTGGGCATATAGCCAATCCATGCCAAGGACTACATCATAAGAACCTAGAGGGGTGATGCGGAGATCAGACATCGTGATTAAGTCTCCCATCTGAATCTGGCAACTGCGAACTAAGGAACTAACAGACACCCTAGCTCCTGAGGCTAACTCGACCTCCCAACTGACATCCTGTCTAACTGCCACCAGCCTGCAACGCTCCACTACATATGGGGAAATAAAGGAGTCTGTGGCTCCTGAATCAAATAAGATAGATACACTGATACCCTCAATCATACCTGTAGCCTCTATGACTGTGGCCTGGTGCTCGGCCTGGCGGTTATCAACCGCTGCAAACACTCTATGGGATCTACCCATATCACCGACTGTAGGCTTTGAGGTAGCTCCTCTCTGACCACTGGCTAACTGTCCCTGTGGGCACTCTCTCGCAATATGACCCATACCACCACAAGTGAAACATGGTCCTCAGGTCTGCATCTGTACTCCCTGTGTCCTAGGCTGCTGTGATCCTCCAGTCCTACTGGAACCACTGTATCCACCCCTAGAGGACTGCTGAGTCCTAGCTGGCTGTGCCTGAGGGGTCTGTGTCCTCTGATCCTGTCTAGGGCCCTGAGATTGCCCCTGTTTGGGCTTAGAGCCCTGATAACCCTGTGAATGTCTCTGTCTAGAACCCTGCTGAGATCCCTGCTGCTGAGACTGTTGACCCTTAAAGGATCCTGCTGAATGGTCCTGTCTCCCCTTCCAAGTGTATTTCTGCTGTCCTGACTGCTGGGATGAAGGGTTTCGGTGCTGAGACCGATCTCGAGACTCCCGTCTAGTGCGAAAATCCTCAGCTACAAGTGCCATCTCAACTGCATCTTTGAATGTGGGAGGAAAAGCTAGACGTACTGTCTCCTGGAGAGACATATTAAGTCCCTTAATGAAACGATGGATACGCAATTTCTCGTCCTTCATATAATCTACATATGGAAGGAGCTCGAGAAACCGACTCTCATACTGGGCCACTGTGAGGCCTCTCTGCTGGAGATCATGGAACTCCTCTATCTGTCTCTGTCTGAAATGCTCGGAGAGATACCTCTCTCGAAATCGGGCTACAAAAGACTCCCAAGTGAGTGTGTCAATAGCCACCCCTCCAATGGACTCCTCCTGCTGCCACCAAATGGAGGCCTTATCCCGTAGGAGATGAACTGCAACTCGTGCCTTTAGATTACTCCCGTAAGGGTGCAATCCAAAGCATCGCTGTAAACTCTGTAACCAGGCCTCTGCTACTGGCCCATCAGTGGATCCCAAAAATAAGGGTGGCTGGAGTCGTATTATCTCCCAAATCTCATCCCCAACATCTCTAGGGGGTCTACCTCTGTCTCGTATCCCATGATGAACTGACTCATCCTCGTGATCACCATGGCCCACGGCACCCCTGGGTGGAGGACTCCTACTCCTCTCTCTGCTAGCTGCTCCACCTCCCCCTGGAACCTCTGCTCCTCCCTCAGAAGCCTGTTGCTCCTGCTGATGATCTACAAGTGGTAATCTCTGTTGAACTACCCCAATCAAATTCTGAAGGGCGTTCATGATAGCCTGATTAGGGTCTGGTGGTGGAGGTGGTGGTGGTGGAGGTGGCGGTGGTGGTCCACCTCCCTGCTCTGCACCGACTCGTGCAGCTCTACGACCTCGGCCTCGTCGGCCAGCTCGTGTGACAACAGGCATCCTACACAATAGGTTAAGTTAGATGAGTTGAAACGTAATGGGTCTAAAGGTTCCAATGTTGAAAACTTAGCTCTGATACCAAATGTCATGCCCAAAAAAATAAACAACCAAAAACGTAACAAATTTTTTTTTAAGGGTGAAATGTAATAACATATGTCATCGTCACGTACTTCGATCTACTTAGCCAAAGATCAACACAGATACGCCTATGCTGGAAATGGTTAGGGATATGCTTGTAATGACAATAACAAGAAGTGGATCTATCAAGGGAAATCTATCTCAACTAAGCCCTCATCAAGAAAACGTTGCAGGTCCTGCTATCAGGATGAACTTTAATTGAATTGACTATTATCTTGTTAAGAGGTTCCACTGCTAGATGTGTATGAATATAAACCCGACAAAAAAATACTAGATTAATCATTTAAATCATTCTTAGTTAGGTTGGAACATAATACTGCTACTAAAAATCTAATTCATTAATTACCAAAATTAGAATTTAATGGCTAAAGGATTATAATTGGCACCTAAAAACTAATGTCCTGCTCCAAAAACTCTCACCTAAAGATTCACCATACCTATCACTTTCTAATACTATGTTCTCTCCTCTAAAAGAATTCTAACATAACAACAGGTAATTATTTCCTAAACATCTTGTACTCATCCCTTAATTAACTAATTGATTCACTTATTGAACCCATGACCTACTAAAACATTACTTAATATTTTAACACATTAAAAGTTAAATAAGGATATCATCTACTAACCATAGCCTAACATTATAAACTATCCCTAGAATAATTTATCCTTAATAAGGAAAAGTTTGTGCATAATTCACTCTATACACAACTCATCAAACCTATAACTTAATTACCCCATTTACTAATAATTACAAGGAAAAGAATAACAAATAATTAAAATTAGCAAGGAAAGAAAATTCAAATTCTAAAAAGGCTAGTCTACCCCCTATGCTAACCTACATCACCCACTAGCCAATCATAAAGCCAAGGGGAGCGCACTTTTAAGAGGACAAAAGGAAAGACAAGCTTTGAGGGCCCCACCAATCTCATGGATGGGATTTTCGCACAACCCAAGGCTAGAGAAAATTAAGAAGATGTTTAAAGTCAATGCAACAAACAAGACAAGTGTGCTGCATTCCCCAAGAAGATGACCAAGTGGATGGTGCGCCTAGCAAGGAGGAAGGACTGTTTTAATGACAAAGAGAAGGTGTCAGATCTTTAAGAACATAATAAGGTACGCATGTAAGAGGTAGTTGAAAGGTGGATAGTCCATTATACCATGTCAGCCATGTCTACATGGAGATAAAGTAAAAAGCAAGGCAAATGAAATCCTTGGTAAGTGTCACTTCCTAAAAGTCCTTCTACCCACGTAGGGAAAAGAATGATGATAAAAAAATTTAATGTTATCTCTGCCATGCCTCTCTCCTGCGCCTAGGAAGAGGACTTTGTGGGGGCCACTAACAAGTGGGGAAGGCCTAAAAGTGATATTTTATTTGTGAACTTTATTAAGACCCCATAAAACATGATTTGGTGAGTAAATGACATGGTAATAGGTAGATTAGAGTATGTTTTAGTTTAGGTAGTTTTGTTTAGTGTATAAACAAAAATAAGGAATATTCTCTGTGTAGTATGGGGATAATTTTTATCCCCATACATTTTCCAGAGAGCAAAATTGCTCTTATAAATTCTGGAAGTGTCTTTTTTTTTCAATATGACAAATACTACAACAACTTGATTTCTTTATTTTATTTACTAGTCATAGGTGAGGTGTTTAGAATACACTTAGTGGTTCAAATTAAGAGTTGCTCAAGAAGGTAATGAGTAATTCTAGAATGTATATATGTCTCTTATTGACATCTCATCTTATCAGTTATTCCATGGATAATTCTTTTGAAAGAGAATAAGGAATGATCAAGTTTCTTCATCCAAGTATAGTCTTCTTAAGTATGAGTTTGATCTAAAATTAGATAGATTGCAGTGAGCTTACAACTATGAATCCAAATATTAAGAGTCTCATGGCTATCCATATTAATGAAATTTTACATACTATTGAATGATTTTCATAACCTTTCTTGCCAACCTTGAATAACTTTTTTTTAAAAAGAAAATAACTCCACTATCTTAAGAAGCAAAAATCAATTAGACAAGATAGAAATACATTGCATTTTCATTATAGACATCCTATCAATTTCATTACATAATCTCTATGGTGAAGAAGCATTTACATTACAATTATATATTACACTTTGATGGAATACTCAATGAGAGATCAACATAAAAGAGCTACTTCACTTCATCATATTACATACACCTTTTCATATACATCTACTATTTTACAATGAACTCAATAATGGAAATTCTTTACAATATACAAGAGAGAAAGATCTCCTTCAAGGTCAATATTACAACAACCTAGGAGAGTTGATACAAGCTCAACAAGAGAAACTTCTTCAAGCTTTTCCACTTGGGTGTTGACCTCAAAACCTGCAACAAAGGGGAGAACCATGGGTGCTCACCACCCAACCAAGGTCTCTTATGAGACCACCCCCAAGCTTGGAGAACCAAGGCTAAACGGGTATGCAACAAGATCAACAAGATGCTCACAAACAATTTACACAATGCACATACAACAAATTACTCCCTTCCAAGGTTACACAAATGAGTCTTACAAGCTCATTGAGAGGGTGGAGGTGGGCTTTTCCAAGGGGAGAATGCCATTACATACAAATTTTCTCACCATGAGTATTCAAATGCCTCTTCAAGGCTACATATCCAAATGCCTCTTCAAGGCTACATATCCAAATGCCTCTTCAAGGCTACATATCCATGCATATCCAAATGCCTCTTCATACACATACTTTGCTTAACATCCTCTTCAAAATACAAGAATGCAATGGCTTCCATGGTGCCCATACACCATGGACTTATCCCTCTTCTCCAAGAGAAGAGACTCTCACCTCATGGAGAGCCCAACTAACCCCTCCACCCATAGGCCACTTCTTCCCTTCCCAAAGGGTGAGTAATGCCTCACACCCATAAACAAGAACTCCCTCAATCAAGCAAAAGAACAAGATCAAACCATGAAATCAAACCCAAAATCCCTCCCTTACAACACATTGCCACAACAAGAATCAAGATTCATATACATGAGAGGGAAAGATACAAGCTAATCTAATGCACAAGTAGAAAGACTCCATGAGAAGAGTAACCAACCTCCACAAGTGTGATGGAAATGGAAATTTGAGAAGAGCTTATCCACTTTTTCTTCCTCCTCCAAAACCCTAAAGTCTCTAAAATTAGAGAGTGGGTGAACACCCTCTAATTCTATCCAAGGCCTCTAAAAAGGGCTCCAAATTCTACCCACCCACCAATCATAATTGCAGATTTGACTCTAAGGTCTCCTTGATTTCCCTTGTCCCCCCATGATTAATGCTTGATTGGAAGGAAAGGTGAAGTTGGGTAAGAATCAAGATCCATCCAATCTCGTAGGTAAGGGTAAATGGGTCAAAAAAAGGGTTGCCAAAGTCTCTAGGGGGTTTAGGGTATGCTCAAAACCTTCCTAACCCATACCCCTAACATTAAGATACATAAATTATGCCAAAAAATGACCCCTAGAACTCCTTATTGGCCTCTAGAAGTGGCTGGAATAAAATAAATTTAAATGAGTATATTACAAGTGTCAAGTGACACTAACAATTGCACATTACATACAAATGCCAAGAAAGACAACACGAAGCTAACTACTAATGCACAATAAAATTCACTTTTACGACAAGTTCACATTACAACGAGGCTTTGTAATCCCACATGGGACTAAGCCTTGGTTTACTCAGTACACATGTGTTTAACCTTGGTTCTCCGATAATTCCCATGGTTCTCGTACCTGCACACTTCACTTCGAGCATCAGTAGTTCAAGATGATAACATTACATGAAATATACATATTCAATTTCCTATTTAGTATCATAACTCAATATGTATAGCTCAATTCAAATCACAATTTTTCATTCAATAATATTCGAACATCATAAGTACATAATCATCATGTGCAGTAATCAAATCTAATCATGAATAATTCACTTAATCAACGATGCATAATAAAAATCATGATGTACTCTAGATTCACATCCACACCTACATAATATAATAATCACCATCAAAATATCATATCTCGAGTCTCAATCCAAAATAGATCAACAAATGTATCACTGTATCAAAATGCAGAAAAAGAAAGATGCTATGACGGGTCAGGGTGAGGCCTCACAAAATTGAAAGGAAATCATATTCCTAAGGGCCTAGTCTCTCTGGAAAGACAATTTGACAGGTATGATGCTCCGAGTCATGAAGTACCTCCCAAAGAGGAGAAGAATCCAAATGATCATGAAAAGATAAACATAGGAGAAACAGAGGAAGAACCCAAATGTATTAATTTGGGAAAGTGTTGTTCTCCAAATGAAAAATGGAGATTTATAAGTTTATTGAAAGAATACAAAGACACATTCACCTGGTCCTATCATGATTTGAAAAATTTTAAAGGTGGAAAATTTCAGCACCAAATACCCCTCAAACTAGGGACTACACCTTTCAAATAGAAACTAAGAAATTACAATCCAAAGGTTTTTGAAGCAATTTAGAAGGAAGTTGAAAAAATGCTACAAGCTCGCATTATCTACCCAATTCATCATTCTAGATGGATTGCAAACATAGTTTCTATCAGGAAGAAAAATGGAGAGATAAGGATCTATGTAGACTTTCGGAACCTAAATCAATGTAGCCTTAAAGATAACTATGGTCTTCCTATTATGGATCATATTTTACAAACTGTGGCTGGCTCGGAAATGATGTCTATGCTTGATGGATTTTTTGGTTACAACCAGATAAAGGCGCATGACCAGGATTAGCACAAAATAGCCTTTACTACTCTGTGGGGAACATATGCCTACAATAGAATGCCATTCGGTCTCATAAATGCAGGGGCTACCTTTCAACATGCAATGAATTCCTCATTTAGCCACTTGTTTAATAAAGTAATAGTTGTTTATCTTGATGACTTAACAGTTTTTTCTAAGAAGCGCAAAAACCATCTAAGGGACTTAAAGTCAGTATTACAAAGGTGCAGGGAGCACGGTATCTCTCTAAACCCTAAAAAATCTGTGTTTGTGATTACAGAGGGAAAATTACTGGGTCATATCATGTCAAAAGAAGGAATTAGGATAGATCCAGATAGAGTCAAACCAATCCAACAGCTTGGTCTACCTTCAAACAGGACTGGAGTAAAGTCTTTCTTCAGACAGACAAATTTCCTTAGGAGGTTTGTTCCTGACTTTGCTGAAACCACTAAACACATGATGAGCCTTCTAAGTGAAAAGAATCCTTTTAAATGGAGTGCAGAAGAAATCAAGGCATTTGAAGATATAAAGAAAGCCATAGCAAATGCTCCTACTTTGATCAATCCTGATTATAAGAAAAATTTTATTATACATTGTTATGCTTCTGATCATATAGTATCTGGGATCTTATTACAAGAAAATGAAAAAAATGAAGCAGTGCACATTGACTTTATGAGTATCCCTCTCAAGAAGCATGAGCTGAATTACCCTTTGGTAGAAAAGAAAGCATTTGTTGTGGTAAAAGCAGTCAAGGTTTTTACGTTTTATATATTGCACTCACATTCACTTGTCTTTGTCCCTTCTTCTGCCGTGAAGGATGTACTTACCCAACAGGAAGTGGGGATGAATAAGCGAGCCACCTGGATCTCCAAAATCTAGGAGATTGATTTGGATATCCGCCCTACTAAGTTAGTCTGAGGATAGGGGCTATGCAAACTAATCTCTGAACAAGAATCAGCTGGTAGTATTCCCATGGCTCTTTTTGAAAGTTTACATGATTCCTAGTTTTTTGATGTGGCTTTTTATCTAACACATGGAGACTGTCCACCTCATTTGACTTAGAAGGAAAGAAGAAATCTTAGATTGAAAGCTGTGAAATATGTCATTGTGGATGACATCTTATATAAAAAGGGATTAGATGGAGCATTCCTAAGGTGTGTGGACAAAGAACAGCAAGAGAAGCTTCTTGTAAAGTTTCATAATGAAGCCTGTGGTGGTCATTTCTCTTCTACGGTGACTACATTCAAGATCCTAAGAAATTGGTACTATTGGTTGGGCATGTTTGGTGATGCCTACAAATGGGTTGCAAAATATGAGAAATGTAAGTTATTTGGAGGAAAAACCACAGTTAGCAGCCCTTCCCTTGAAACCAGTGGTTATAGAAGAACCTTTTGATCAATGGGGGTTAGATTTTATTGGTCCAATTAATCCTCCTTCTAGTGCTAATCACACCCACATCCCTTACCACAACAGACTACTTCACAAAATGGGTGGAGGCAATCCCTATTAAGAGAACCACATCTAAGGTGGTTTGTGATTTTGTTAAAAACTATATTCTGGTTAGGTTTGGGGTCCCATCTAAATTGGTTATAGATAATGCCACTAATTTCTCTTCCAATGAGTTGCAATCTTTCTGCTATGATCATGGTATTATCTTTCCCATGCATCTGACTACTATCCGCAGGGAAATGGACAGGCAAAGTCAAGTAATAAAAATTTGATCAGAATAATGAGAAAGTTGGTATGTGACAATGCCAAGGACTGGCACAAAAAGTTATTTGAAGCCCTATGGGCAGATCAAACATCACCAAAGAGAGCTATTGGTGTTTCCCCCTTTGAGTTGGTCTATGGTGTTGAAGCTCAGCTTTCCTTGCCTTTAGAGTTAGCTACAGCAAAATTACGGAAAACCATTGAAGACCAAGTCCTATCGAGATGTTCTTCAAAAGAGGATTTTGTATTTGAATAAAGTACAGGAAGAAAGGGAAGAGATGGTTGACATGATAGCCTTACATCAGGCACGAGTGAAGAAAATTTTTGATCAAAAGGCTAGGCCTCGAAACTTCATGGAAGGAGACCCAGGTACTATTATGGGATAAGCGGTCGTGAACCCAAAGGTGCCCATGGGGAAAATTTGATTCACTTTGGAAGGGTCCATTTGTCATCAATTCAGAACTTGGAGGTAATTCTTTTAAGCTAGAAAATCAGGATGGTTCCATTTTACCCCTGACCTTTAACGGTCAGGATCTGAAGCTGTATAAGCTCTAGTTTAGGTTGCCCCATTTTGTACATATCTTTTTGCTGTGTTCTTTTCTGCTTTCCTTTTTGGCTTTTCTCCTTTCATTTTTGTTTTCAGTTTTCCTGGTCTGCAAAACCAGAGTCAAGATTCATCCTTCGTCCTTGTCAGGCCTTGTCCCCAGTCGGAGCCATTGTTACCTATAGATTTTGTGTAATTATTGTAGGCTTCCTTTTCCCAAAAATCACCTAGAATTTTATAAGGTGTTATTTATTTTTGTTTACCTTTGCACAAACACCTTGTTGGTTGAACTTGAACCATCAAACTCAAGTAGTTCAATGTTCAACATTAAAACATTTGACGGTATGGTTTCATTTTCATTGGCAAGTCTAACGGCATTTCCACTTTGCATCGCGCGCTTATCTCTTGAGCTGTGAATATTGAACTAAGTTTGGTTCAAACTTCCGAGTTCAATGGTCTTTATTGTCTCACAAAGCTCTTCGCTATTTTCCTTTATGGCTTAACTTTTGCCCTTTTATTTTGATTAAATCATACCAATGAATAGTCCTTTGTCATGTATGTTGAACTTGAATTGTGAACTCTCATAATTCTAGGTTCGGAGTTCAATGTTGGCCTATAATTTGAAAAAGTAAAAATGACATGACACATGTGACAGCTGGTACTTCATTGTGTTATCCACGCGTGTTGAAAGTGCATGATTAATTGATGTGACTTTAAATTGTCATTTCAAGTAAGGGGA